>CM027575.2:16720711-16749302 GCA_015852605.2 Populus deltoides
AAAGAACATAAGACCTGCAACACAATAATCATATAGCAAAACTAAATCAGCATTTTTTTCCTTTTAGCAAATTGAAAAAAACCCAGCAAAAAGGAAGAACTAAAGGTCATATAATATGCCTATGAGCAGATAGAGAAATAAAAAGATAAGATGTTAACCTTGTCCTTAAAACACGTTTGGATCTTTTAATGTTACCCACAATTCCACATTTTATTTTTTTGTGTGTGAAAATGAAAAAGACAAAATTTAAAACATCATTTTAAAAGTAGAAAAGAAAGCAATTGTATGAGATGATATCAATGTCGACCTTGGCCCCAGAAAAGTATACTTACGAAACAAGGATCATAAAAAAAGGCACCTGCATTTTATTTCCTAATTACGTTAAAACTTATTTTCATTTTAAAAATATTGAACAGATAATACACCAGCAACTGTTCTACCTTTTATGCCTTATTTACTCGGAATACAAAACAAAAAAGTAACAGAAGTGATACAGCAACTGACCCTTTAATTCGTACGAGGAATGTCATGACGATCAATGGATTAACTTCCATAGAATTCTTATTCATAAAACATTATATTGATTGGGAGCTTAAAGCATTTCTTTACAAAAGAAAAGAAAGATAGAACCTTTGATCTACTAAGACAATGCCTGCAATCGAATATCCGTCGCAACAGGGTGCTCTTATCTTACATCTTCTTCTATAGTAAAAATTTGTTTTATTTTCTTTTATTTATCAAACAACAAGAACAGTAAATTTCAATTCAAAAACAAAACCAGAACCAAGAGAAAGGGGGGGGGCAAAAAACAAGTGGTAAAAAGCTTCTCTTTATATATGAAATGGAAGCATACCCGAAATTCCTATATCCCAGATCCACTGGAGACTTCCGTGTTCACGAGGAGAAAACTTTGACATCCTGAGCTCCAGTTTAATTAACCTGAAATTTCTATTTTCTTTTAAAACCCCTCAACTTCCCTCTAAGAACTGACTGTAATTCATTATAGGAACAGTTACATTAATGTAATTATAAAAGCAACAACCTGAACCAGCTGACAGAAAGACAGACCAAGAAAAGAATCAGCTTTTCTTTCCAATGGGGGTGGAGGGTGATCTGGGCCCAAAGGAAGGTCAATCGCAAACTCAAAAGAACACTACCACTCCCGGCCCTCCCCTGACAGGAGGAATGAAGAAGGGAAACCCACAAGTAAAAGGCAGTCACCAAAGAAAAAAAAAATCAGCTAACGTTTCCAGGAGAAAATTACACATTAATCAATAGACTCAACCCATTTCGGATTATGATGAAGCGACACGGCACGAAAGCGTCTCGTCGGCCACCCTGAAATCTAATTCTAACCGTACAAGGTATTACTTAAGAGCGAGATCACTTTAACTTTCATGACGCCATGCCAGTAAACGGCGTCGTATTATTGTGGACTGAATTACTTAAGATGTTTTTTCCTGTTATGTTTTCTTCTCAGATTAACATTTCTATATATTTTGATGTTTTGATATATTTATAAACAAAATTAAAATATTATTTTATTATATTTTTAATTAAAAATTATTTTTATATATTTTTAAATTTCTTTAATGTATTTATATTAAAAATTAAAATAATTATTTTAATGGAATTTAATTAAAAATACAAGGCACCAAAGGGAAGGTCAATAAAAGCTGAGGCTTGGGCCTAAGTTCAACAACAACAACGGGTCGACTATCAGGACTCATGAATTGAGAGTTAATTATACGACATGAAAAAATAATTTTTTAGAAGCTATTTTAATAATATTTTTATGTTTATTTACTATTAAATTTTCAAGTGAAACATATTTTTCCATCTGTTATTTTAAAATATTTAAGAGTATTTATTATTATTTATTTTATTTAAAATAATTTAATGAAATTTAATATTGTTTTTCTAATTTCATTTTTAAAAAGCTTTAAAAAAAATTATTTTTCAGCTTAATATATTTGAATAATGAAAATATTTTTTAATTTATTTTTATTATATTATCAAATATTAAAAATAATTTTTTTTAAAAAGTTCATTTTATAAAAAGCAATTTTCTAAAAAAGACAATTTTCGAAAGAGAAACGGGCATAAGCTAACGGGCAAGTAAGAGTTGAGATGAGGAGAGGGTATAGCTGTGGGAAAATGACAAAATATCTTTTCGAGATAGGATTCCTTCCTGGTTGCGTCCAGACGCAGCCCAGTTTGCATGCACGTCAACAAGGAATGGATCTTGTCCAAAACGTTTTTTAGGCAGCAAGGGGGTGTTTCTACGCTTGTGAATTTTGGTGGTGGTATGGTTTGTAAGCTCTGGGCCCACTCGGCTTCCAACTTTGGGCTGATCAACCGTATGGTCCATTTGGTGATAAAGATTGCGAAAAGCATCGCTCCATTTTTTTTCCTTTTGTCAAAAACAAACAAAAAAATGGTTTATAAGGGGTAATAATAATCACTACAAAAATTTTTTTTAAAAAATTTAACTAAATACCGTGACTTTGTTCTCACAAATAACAACTATAGTATAATCAATGAAATCCAGAGAGATTTAAACTAAGATAAGATAGTTTTCGATCTAACAGCATCACTCGATCCAAGACCCAGCTCTGCTTCTGACTCAGGGTGACCGGGCCCTTGAACGGGTCACTGTGTCGCCTAGATCAATTAAACCAAAACGGATGGCTGGCTTTAGTAAAAAAATATAAAAAGTCAACGGGTCAACTGTGCCACTGGTTAACCTTCAATCAAAACTGGCCACACCAGATTGTTCTTCTATTTTTCTTCAACCCAGTTCTCGTTCCAGCCTCAGTCGACTGGTCCCGAGTAACGACCGACTCGACGGATTTCAAAACTATAGGTATAAGTATCAAAGCATTACCCTTGTATGCAATCTACTAGAAAATTGATGTGCAAAGTTAATCTTGAAATAATGTATAAGAACCAAGTCCAAGGTATAGCTAGCAAGTTTGCATAAAAATAATAATATGATGTTAAAACTCTAGATTTTTGGGTGTTGATTATGCAAAATCTGAATGCCTTCGAATGGCATAGATAACCTACATCACTTAAGATATTTTTTTGGATAATTTTGTTATCTTCTTCTATATCTATATCGCATTAAGTTTTATAATAAAGTTGATAAAATATACTAAAAGAAATGAAAAAAAAAAAACAATTAAGAAAAGAAAGATGAAGGGTTTGTGTTAGAATTTTATTTATTTAATGGGTATGATATCTTCAAGTAAGTTTATGAGTCAATTATGATTAAGTCTTTCACCGAACAATTTTAAGAGCATGTTTTCCACATTTATTTGTGCATTCAATGAAAATAAATGATTTTTTTTGTTTGTTTGAAAGAAATGTCTTATTTCAAATTCTAATTGGAAGGTAATGAGTTTATTTTATTTTATTTTATTTTAATTTTTTTTATAAACATACGAAGTCCGACATAAATATCATATACAATACACTTGATAGTACACAAGTCCAAGATCGGCATTGCGTCCGTATCGCGTGCATGAATCCGGATTTGGGGTTAACCCATGTTTAAGGTCGCCTGGGTCCAAGATCACGTGAATAATATACTAAGACTCTGGGCACCAGCCAAGTTCCAGGTAGTGTGGGCTTCACGTGCAATGTCAAACCCACGCGCTTGGTTCGGGTAGAGCGCCAAGTTCGTTATGGCTTGGACATGGTGTGGGTTTGGATCTAGGGCAGGTCCATGCATTCCTAGACTCAACAAGCTTTAGACTTAGTAGTTAGCCAAGTCCAAGGTGGCGTGAGTCCAAACGCATGGGCAACTCAATAGGCCTGAATTCGGTAATTAGCAAATTAAGTGGAAAATAAAATAATAATTTTTTATTTCATTTTTAAAAGAAATGCCTTGTTTTGGGGTCATCGAAGTGATGAGTTAATTCTTATTTATTTACTTTTTGAAATCGTCACAGTCTTACATCAATATAGACTAAATATACTTGGTATTTGAACTGACAGGTCACCTGGAGTCTAGGGTGGCATGGATCCCAACGCATGTCACACCCAATGTATTTGGACTGGAACCTAGTCAAGTCCAAGGCACGCCAGACTTGGCACATCAAGTAAGGTGGCGAAGTTTGCCATATGATGCCAAACTCAATGCGCTTGGACTTGGTAGTTAGTTGAGTCCAAGGTGGGTATAAATTTGACATACACTGTATCTGGACCGTCTTGGACTCGGTAGTTAGCCAAGTCCAAGGTGGGTATGGTTTTGATACCATGGCGGCACCTAAACATTTAGACTTGTAGTTAGCTAACTCAAGGTAGGTATGGATTTGACATGCATGGCCGATCCAAAGCATTTAGACTTATCACCAGCTAAAGTCCAAGATACTTAGACTTGACAATGTAGCGCCAAGTAAAGTCGCGGCAAAGTCATACACGCGTGCTTAGATAATGCTTGGACTTATTGTCGCCAAGTCCAGCACTTGGGTGACAAGATACTAAGTCCAAGATAGCATAGCTCACGGCATGCCGCGACCCAAGACATTTAAACTTGCGCCAAAATCCAAGATAATTATCATCCTCCCATTGGCATGTCTACATGGAAGTGACCGACCTCCCTCGAGTCTAAACATTAGGGGAAGAACTCAATTTCCTATAAGTTTAGCTATATTTGACGTCTTAAACTCCTAAATATCCCTACGCCTTTTAGGTGTTTAAAGTTTTTCATAGACCAATCATATTTTTTATCAAGTAAAGATATTTATTTCTCATTTAATGCTATCAGGAATAATTAACTACCGCGGACCCTTTTTTTAATGGGCTATAATTATACCATGAGAGCTTCATAACAAAGGTTGAGTTCTACGATCTTAAACTCTTACATCTTAATATTTTATAAGATATTGACTTTATAATCCTGAGGATCTTAAAAGTTCTTCCAATTGAGATTGTTTTTCTTAAGATATTCAGATGATTTAGTTGATTTGAAAGTTCTTTGGGTTGAAGGGATTTCCCAAATATTTAACATATAAATAAAATATTATCCTAAAACCCCTAAATTTTTTTATTTTTTATATTCCTGGGTTTCTTTAACATCACCACAAGCAAGTTATAATTTTGTTTCGGGTTTTGGAGCTCAGGACTATATTGTTCATGGCTCGGGGTGGTACTGAGGGAGTAACTAAAATACCGTGACTTTGTTCTCACAAATACCGGATATGGTATAAATTAATGAAATGCCAGGTCAATTTAAAGCATTTTCAAGCAGGGTTTCAGGGATCTAATTCGTGACCGGCCAGATCCAAGACCCGGAGATTCAGTTTGGCCTAGGGTTACCGGTTTGAACCGTGCCAAGGTCAGCTCTAGATCAATTTTTAAAATCAAAGCGATGTCGTTTTAATAAAAAAACACAAAAGTCAACGGGGTTGCAACCGGTTCAACCGACCCCAAACAGTTAACCTTCGTGGTCAAACGGTTCACCTGCGATTTTTTCTTCCTCTATTTTTGCCAACTTCCGCGCCACATTCCATACCTGTGTCCAGCCAAATAATCGAACCGGGTTCAAAATTATGGGTATAATATCAAGCACTACCCTTGTACAATCTACTAGAAAAGAGAATGCACAAAGTTAATCTTGAAATAATGATATAAGAACCAAGTCCAAGGTACTCAGGCTAGCAAGTTTTGCATAAAAACTAACAAAGGGATGTTAAAACTCTAGATTTTTGGGTGTCGATTATGCAAAATCTTGAATGCTTCAATGGCATGATAACCTAAATCACCGAGGGTATTTTTTTTTGGATAATTTTGTTATCTTCTTCTATATCTATATCAGCCACAAGTTTTATAATAAAAGTTGATAAAATATACTAAAAACAAAATGAAAAAAACAATTAAGAAAGAAAGATGAAGGGTTTGTGTTAGAATTTTTATTTATTTAATGGTATGATATCTTCAAATAACTTTACGAGTCAATTATGATTAAGTCTTTCACTAAATAATTTTAAGAGCATGTTTTCCACATCTATTTGTGTATTCAATGAAAATAAATGAATTTTTGTTTGATTGAAAGAAATGTCTTATTTCAAATTCTAATTGGAAGGTGATGAGTTAATTTTATTTATTTATTTTTTATAAACATACGAGTTTAGGGCACAAATATCATATACAATACACTTTAATAGTGCACCAAGTCCAAGATGCGGTAGGTGCTACGTGCCGATTGAATATGTTTGGACTTGGTAGTTAACCATGTTTAAGGTGGCGTGGGTCAGCCCGCATGTCGGACTCAATATACTAAGACTTGGCAATTAGCCAAGTTCAAGGTGGTGTGAGTTTGACACATATGTCAAACCCAATGCTTTGGATTTGGTAGTGCGCCAGTTCATGATGACGGGTCCGACATGCATTCTAGACTCAATACGCTTAGACTTAGTAGTTAGCCAAGTCCAAGGTGACGTAAATCCGACACGCATGGCAAACTCAATATGTTTGGACTTGCAATTAGCAAATTAAATGAAAATAAATAAACAATTTTTATTTTATTTTTTAAAAAGAAATGCCTTGTTTCAAATTCGTTGGAAGGTGATGAGTTAATTTTATTTATTTATTTTTTTAAAATCGTCTGTTTCTTTACACAAATACTAAACTAAATATACTTGGTATTTGGACTTGATAAAGGTACTAAGTCTACATGGTGGGCATGGATCCGACAATATCACACCCCAATGTATTTGGACTTAGCAATAGTCAAGTTCAAGACGCTTTAGACTTGGCAATGCGTCAAGTATGGTGGCGTAGAGGTTTGGCGCTATGTCAAACCCACGCTGCTTGGACTTGGTAGTTAGCTAAGTCCAAGGTGGTATGGAATTCTGACATCATGACGTTTACCCAATACGTTTGGACTTGGTAGTTAAATCAGAGTCCGAAGGTGGTATGGATTTGACATGCATGTGAGACGAAAGCATTTAGACTTCGCGGTTAGCCAACTCGAGGTGGGTATGGGATTTGACATGCATGTGAGACCCAGACATTTTAGACTTGTCAATTAGCCAAGTCCAGACATAGACTTGACAATGTGCCGTGTAAAGTGCGAAGTCTGCCAATGCAGGCACTAAAGATTATGCACCAAGCCCAAGATAGCATGGCTTTGGCACTGCCCGGACTGCCAAGACATTTGAACTTGGCAATCATTAAGTCCAAGATAATTATCATCCTCCTATACGTGTCTACATGGAAGGACCGCCTCCCTTGAGTCTAAAACACCGGGAAGAACTCAATTTTATAGGTATAACTATATTTGACGTCTTAAACTCTAAATATCCCCTCGCCTTTTAGGTGTTTAAAAGTTCTTTATAGACCCATCATATTTTTATCAGTAAAGATATTTATTTCTCATTTAATGCTATCAAAGTAATTACCTTACGGACCTTTTTTTATGGGCTATAATTATACCATGAGAGCTTCATAACAAAACTAGTTCCACTTGATCTTAAACTCTTTAAGATCTTAATATTTTATAAGATATTGACTTGCTTATTATCTGGAGGATCTTAAAGTTCCTCCTAAATTGAGATTGTTTTTTTGAAGATATTCTAGATGATTTGGTTGATTCAAAGTTCTTTAGATTGGAATGAATTTCAAATATTTAACATATAAATAAAATATTATCCTACACACTAAATAATTTTTTATTTTTATATTCGGGGTTTTTAACATCATCACAAGGTTAATTTTATTTCGGGATTTTGTCTAGGACTATATTGTTCATGGCTCGAAGGTGGTGGCATGAGGAGTATATGATTGGAGAGAGGCTTCCTCTGTTTCTTTAATTAGAGTAGCCTGTCATGTGTTAGGTATAATCTTTTTTTCTTTTTAAAAAAATTAGAAAGCAGTGTTTATTAATTACCATAGGGTTGGAAAGCTTGTAGGGTAGCCATGTGTACCACAAACAAACTGTTGGTCAACATCTCTCTAACCTTTTGTTGCATTTTATGCACTTATTATTCCACCATCCTGATTCCAATTTCAAAATCTGTTATTAGATTATTAATGAGTAAACACAAGATTATAAAACGACTGATAAAATTAAAAATATTGTAAAATTATAAAATTTATAGTGAAATATTTTATTGATTTTACATGTGATTTTAAACAATTTCAGTTTGATTTTATTATTTTTTAATTCTTATATAATTTTACATGATAAACATATATTAACTCATGATTTTATCAACCTTGTTGCTCTCTTCTCGAAGGCCAAACATTGAAGTATATTTATATATATAATCGATTTCATTTATCATCCAACATTATAAATAACATTGAGGAGTAGTTTAACTAGTCAAATTTTAGATTTATTTTCTAATTATTATGAGTTTGAGTTCTTTTAAGCCCATTGAAAGTATACATGATTATTAACTTTAGGATCCGTAAGATTAGTTGAGGATATACATAAACTATTCCGGACATCCACTTTAATTTTAAAAAATTAAGATGGGTTTATAGAGTGCTAGGTTTTGTTTTTTTTTATATATATATATATATATATATATATATATATATATATATATATATATATATATATATTATTTTATAAATTGCTTAATTAGGGTTTTCTTATTAAAACCTGACTTATTGAGATCAGTTTACATACTGAATTTGTGTACGAGAGAAGTGGTTTTTTTTGGCCTTAGAATAGTATTTAATGATAGCTCCCCCTCGTTATAATTTTTTGGTATGCATCTTCCTCTGCACATGATTTTAATATGATTTTTTTTATTTCTATTATCTTTATTTACTATTATATTTTGCAATTGTATGATTTATTTCATATAACTTATTTTTTTAATTTATTACTTGAAACCCAATTATTATTATTATTATTATTATTATTATAGTTCCAGTTATTGGAAGACTTTACGTCTTGTTTGAACGTAAATTAAATATCTTTTCCCATAAATTAACAATTAACAATTTTTAAAAATAAGAGAAGGTACGTGAGTGCTTTACTATTTATACTTCATTCATTTAGAAACAAATCACTATTTATTTATTATTCATTATAGTACTATTCACCTAAAAACAAATCAGTATTTAATTGTTATGCTATTTTAGAATTATTTTTTATTAGTTTTGAGGTTTTTTATTAAATGGCATTTTAAAGTTATTTATTGGATTGATATTTTTAAAGTCTTGAGAGGCTTTTTTACTTGTTAGCTACAGATTGTGTTTGCATTTCAATCCTTTTTTTACATAAAACTTTGAAAGCAAATGATTTTTTATTTTCTAAAAGAATAATCATACTATCCTTTAAAAATATTAAAAGGGAAATAATAAATTGTTGTCATCCGGACCCATTAATATTTTCTAAAACTAGAAATTATTATGTCTTATTTATTTTTTTTATTTTAAAAAATTTTAATTTTATTTTAAATTAATATTTTTTAGTGTTTTTAGATTATTTTGATGTTCTTCTAATTTCAAAATAATTTTTAAAAATAAATAAAATATTATTTTAATATATTTCTAAATAAAAATATTATAAAAATAACCGCAAACCATACTTCTAAATTAAACTACCAACCTTTATTTTTAAAATTATTTTTTTCATATTAGATATATTTTAAAAGTATTTTTCAAACCAGTCCAAAACGCTAACGATGAACGTTTGAGTAAGCGTTCACCTTCAAAAGCTTTTTGTCCTTATTTCCATAGAGATCACCGCCCCATGTGAAAGACAATGAAAGTCACTGTCCGTCCGATCCTTGGGGGAAATTCACTGAATCATGAGTGTCAGGATTGTGGTTGGATAAAGATTTTGAAAAAATTATTATTTTTTATTTATTTTATGTGTTTATTTTTAAAATATATTAAAAAAATATATATTATTTTAATATAATTTTAGACAAAAAAAAAAAAATCACTTCAACACTTTAAAAGTTAACATTTTAAAAGGTAATTTCAACAGAACTCCGAAAAAGTATCTTCATCTCCTTGTAAATAAAAAGAGCATTCATTCGGAACTGCCATATGGTGTATCAATTGGTGGGCCCTATGAATCCACTTTGATGATCCGCTTCAAAGACAGTGACAATGACACGGAACATGCGTAACCTTATTTCCCCTTCCTTCCCTCCACAGTCTCCTCGGATGCTCGTCCGGAAATTCTGTAATTAATTCCGAGGATGAGATTGCAAATTTGAAATATCACTCAAGCACGAGCATCATCGCTGATGAGACCGTGCAAAACTGTTTCTGACCAACCACCGGCACTGTTGCCGTTCAAGAAAGAGGGTAAAACTGGCACATGCTGCTCCTGTAGTGTAGCTGTGGACAAGGGACTCGAGCCACATTTAATTGCTTCCCTTTTACGAGTAGCATGCAGCGGTGCTAAAAGAAGAAATAATCACGACGGTAGGTAGGAAAGGATTTGGAGAACATGACCAGAAATCATCAAGTGATGGGATGATTTGTGAGAAAGCAGTGCGGTTGGCTGCCCTCTCAGCCTCCCACCGGATAATGAATCCCAACAAATAGCAAGAAAAGAGTGGAAAGGACAGAACACAGAGTTGGGTCCGGAGTAAAAGTAATCGAGGCGTGGTCTAGAAAACGGTCCCAAAGCTTCACGTGTTCTGCTGCTTCCGTCTATATCAAGAGGAAAAGGAATCATTGGGTGAGCCGGGATGGGGTTCCAGCACTGCTTGTTCCGATGGAGTGTACCCGGCTACGGATCTCAAAATTGCAATGGTCTTCGTAAAATATTATAATCTTTTTTTAAAAAAAATATAAAATAGAGTTAATATTAAAAAGAAATGATCCGAAAATATTGAAGACTCTTTTGGATGAAAAAAGGGACTTTTTCTACAATATTCACTTAAATTTGAAGAAATTCCTCCAATGTTTTCGAATTTTTAAAAGATCACTCAAATTTATTATTGTTCTAGCTTTTTTATTGTAGAAGTTATCCTTGTTTTAACATCTTCTGGTTGTAGAAGGTGGAAACAGCTGTTCGATCAAGTTTGCACTTTTGCAATGCACATGGAATTGCCGACTTTAGGAATTTTAGTGTCCGTTCTGGAAAGCGATTCTACAGAGTTTTTAAAATTTTAAATATATATTAAAAAGTAATTTTTTAATAAATATTTTTTTAATTCATTTACAAACTAAAATTACTTTTAGAATCAAGACAGACATGATCAAACACCCTCCATGCAAAACTCAGCATGAGTGCACATTAGAAAGAGAAAAGGGAATGATACGAAGACTTAATCATTGCTTCTTTGCTATTTAAGGTAAGCTGCCTTTATAATAAAGAAATAAATTAAAAAAAATCATGGATTTAACTACTTTTAATTAATAACCTCTCTTTTATTAAAAAGCAGATGCCCTTTTCCATTTTATTTAATTTTGTTTCGGCACCTCTTCATTTAGCATGGAAGAAAATAACATTATCTTATATTTTGGCACACGAAAGATACAAAACGCCGCGTGTTATTTATATGAGAAACCTTTTAAGCCACGTGAATCCTTTTTTTCTTACAGGCTTTATGACCCGGTCACCGAAGGTTTTTTTTCTAAAAAAAGGAAGGCCGAGAAAATTGATAAGGGAGAAAGAAAGATGACTGGAAATAAAATCTTACAACTGGAGAAGATCGAATACACAAATCACACCGTGGTCTGATGATGGGAAAGATGAAACGATCACAGATGAAAGACAGGAAAATTAAATACCCTCGTAATTAAGAAATAAATACAGAGAAGGAAAGAAAAAAGCCGCGGCACTGAAATTAAAACCATCCCATGCACATATAGCCATCCACTTGTTTTTAGTAGTCAGCGGTCGGCAACTGCTCGTGGCTGCTGAAGCCAATGAAGAAGAACTCATAAATGAGCCCGGCAAGTCCACCGCCAACCAAAGGTCCTGCCCAGTAGACCCAGTGGTTGGTCCAGGTCCAGCTCACCAAAGCAGGGCCGAATGACCTGGGCTGGGTTCATTGAGGCTCCATCAAACGCACCTCCAGCTAAAATGTTAGCACCAACAATGAAACCAATTGCAATTGGAGCTATGATCCCCAAGTTACCCTTCTTTGGATCAACAGCTGTGGCATACACTGTGTATACAAGCCCGAAGGTCATCACGATCTCGAGAACGAAAGCGTTCCAGACACCAACCCCAGAGGACAGAGCGAAAGCAGAGGTTTCCTGCGTTGTGCCATGTCAAAACCCAAAATTTAGTTACACCTTATCTTAACTGAAACAACGAGCTTGAAAACTGATTTCACCAAATAAAAAAAGGGCAAGGACAGAGGGTTGTATAGACCTAACAGGCCACCAGTGGTGAACTTGAGAAGCAAGAAAGCGACAGTGGAGCCCAGGAGATGAGCGATCCAGTAAAGGATGCCACGCAAGAGGGTGATGTTGCCACAAATAGAAGCTCCAAAAGTAACGCAGGCTTGACATGGCCACCGGAGATGTTGGCACCGAACAGACACAGCAACGAAAAGAGCGAAAGCATGGGCGATAGCTGCAGCGATAAGTCCAGCGGGTGTGTTGGCAGCACCGTCCGTAAGTTTGGCAGAAGGCCATGCCGGACCCTTCACCGGCAAAGACAAAAATAAGGGTGGAGATGAACTCAGCCAAGGCTGCCCTCAAGGCATCGGGCTGAGTTGCCCATGGTCATATTTGGCTACGGCGATGTTTCTGATCGGCATATTTTGTTGTCTGATCAAAGATTAAACGGTGGAAATTGCTCTGTGTTTTTTCACACTGGGTGTGGTAGCTAGCTAGAGAGTGCTCTATGCAAGTACTGGTCTCTACTTCCCAGCTTTGTGGCCATACTTATATTGAGAGACTGGTCTTGGTTAACCTGTTTTATCCGGTTTCCGGTTGAAATTAAGGGTGTGAAATGTTTTTTTTCTTTTCTAAAATTGAATATATATATATATATATATATATAAACAAGGAGCATATGTTTTTGTTTATTTATTTTTAAAATCAATGACGTGTCTAAAAGAACGATATATCATCTTATAATAAATTATAACTCAACGAGCATTCACATTACTATTTCAAATTCAGATCTATCTTTTGAAATAAAAAATAAAAGAGAGTCAACTTAATATTCGTGCTGAGTTACAACTAAGAACACTTCTATAATTTTTCCCGTCCTTTTTGCTTCATCATTATAATTTTTTTAACCATTTTGGATATTAAGATTTTATTTGTTTTTATTTTTATAAATAATTAATTTTTATTATTTTATTTTAAATTAATATTTTTTATATTTTTAGATTCTTTTTAATGTATTGATATCAAAAATAAATTTTAAAAAATATTATTTTAATATATTTTCAAGCAAAAACTATTTTAAAAATAATATCTACCAAACTCCAAAACATCTCTAAATAAATTATAATCTTCAATTTGTATAATTAAATAAAGATATAGATAGAGTTATCATCCTTAATTGAAAAGTGTAGCCACTCGTTTTCGAATCCCAGAAAATTTTTTCCCTCGAGCAAGCATGTTAATGAAACATCTCCCACTTGTCGATAAATGTGTGGTTTGGATCAAGGAGAAACCACAGATATATATATACATGTTGGAAAATCATATATATATATATATAGTGGTCTCTATGTAACCTCCTTTTCTTTTCTTTTTCTTTATTTATTTATTTATTTATGTACGTCTCAATATTTATTATTTCTTAATTAATGTATGTTCTTGAAAAGCTTCATTGTGACGCCTGACAATGAACTAAATAGTTAGAATCTAATGACAATCCTATTTTCTTATTAGAAACAAAAGTATTAATAATTGAAATTTTTCTAGTGTTCTTTCCAATCCGCCATGTATTATCTCTACCCTACAATATGTATAATTATAATCACCCCTTTTAATATCCAGTCTTGTTATTACATTTTATACAGCATTATTCATGAAAATATTCTTAAATTGAAAATATTAACAAATTAGAGTTCAGGAATATATGAAAAAATTGGTGTGTGGATGATATGTATAATATTTAACATATCCTTTCGTGTTTTTTATTCAATCCTAATAGATGTTTAATGCATAAATCTCAACCGAAACTAAAAAGATTCAAATATTTCAATTCCAAAATGTATCTAATGAACCTAACAAGTAATCGATCTGGGCACTTGTTAGAAGAATCCAAAAACTCATAATCTATTTATGGGTTTAAATTTGAAATGTAGGGTTTGAGTAAAAGAACTGAAAAACTTCGATTCAATCGAAAAAAATCGAAAAAAAACAACCGTGAAAAAAACTAATTAGAATATTTAAAAAAATCGACACGTTTGGTTTTAATTTCATAAGCCGAAAACCGAAACACGAAATTAAAATCAATAACCGAAGTCAAACCAAAAACCAAGACAAATCGAAAAAAAACGAAGCTAATCGGTTGGGTTTTGATTTTGCTCTAAAATAACCAAACCAAAACCAATTAGTTTGAACCGGTTTCGATTCGTTTCAATTTTTAAAAAAATTAGTTTAATTATTTTTAAATAAACACCAAATCAAACAAAAAGATAATCACCATATATATAGTTGATCAAAAGTCGCTTTTTATATATATATATATATATATATATATATATTTGGGAGGGCCTTTAGCTAGGGTGGCTAAAGCGTATATGCAGACAAGTACCTCTCGAATATAAAAGAAAAAAGAAAAAATATCCGATAGAACGTGTTGTAATTTATAGTTTAAGTGTCAGCTTGTCATGACGTCGATCACGTTTTTAACATAAAAGGAATCTCATCAAATGAGATAGGCACAAAAGATCGATTAGATAAGATCGACCGATCATGGCCACCAGAGGGAGTCGTTGGTCATGATTTTTGTATAATTCTCAAGCTGTCTCTGTATGGGTAGAGTTACCACTACTTTAAGTTTTGTTGCCACATTGCTTCGTTGGCCTAATCCTCGATTCGGCATTATTCTACTCCTTCAACTTAGCCTTCAAAACTCAGAAACCCTAAAACAATATATCAAGAGCGTTGTTGGCTGCATCACCACCACAACTTTTGGAGTTCAATGTGTTCAATTACGGGTAATTTGGTATTTTCAATATTAAACTGATTAAGTACCCCCCTCCAAAACACTAAATTATAATATCTTTAAGTGATCATCCTGTCGAATAACATGCTGATTTCGTATCCATGATATTTTTCTCTTCTTTTCTTTTTTCCAATTTATATATAATTAATGGATTCAAACATTTATATTTGTGAATTGAAAGAGGTGAAGTGACAAGAGGAAAAGGAGACTTTCACGACTTCATATATGGATGTATTCCTAAATGAAAGCAGAACATCTATACTGCAATTTAATCTTGAAAAAGGGGCTCGGGAAACTCTTCTAACTACAGAAGACCAACCACAGGCCCCAGCAACTGTGTAGAACAGCAACTCATGCTAGGAAAGCTTGGGACAAGAGAGGTACGATTACAGAGATTACGGGGAGACATGTACTCCGAATTGAACTGATTAGATCTCTTTGTTAATAATTGATGTCGTATTTTTTTTATTCCTGGACAATTATCTCATATTCTGGCGCTTCATCACTTTTTTTAAAAAATAAAAATAAAATTATAGTATCTACGTACGAGAATTATTGCTGGTGTTGATATAATTCAAACTGGAATGGACTGTGCTGTTAATATTTCGTTCGCATATAGCACATACAGCGAAAGGAAGACACGGAACCGTACTGCTGTGTCTGCAGATACACTAATGGAAGCAGAACTCTATTTGATCGATCATTTCAAACAGAATGCGACCCTGTCTTGGTTTTAATTCTTCTCCTTCTTCCCCTTCTTTTTTCTTTTATCAAACTATGAAGGATAACTCAGAGATTACTGTAGATTCGAGACGTCAAAAGGCCATTCCATTCTGATCCTAATTTCCACACCATTAGAGGATACATGCATGCATTTCTTTTTTCGAGATAATGAGAAAGGGTCCCCGTAAAACGCTTTCTTTGTTGATTTTCAAAGGAAAAAAAAAAAACAATTAGTCGAGATGATCAGCTCTCACTTTCTTTGAATTTGTTATGGTGGGTCTTCCAGCTGCTTGTCACGGGATATATATTCTCTTACCATAACTATAACGGAATATATTTTAATGGCTCCTTCTGGAAGTCGTGGTTGGTATTAATTACTCAAGGCCTTAGCTTACTTGTAAATATATAGTAAACTAATAAATTAAAAAATGTTCGTCGAATATTAAGCTATAATCAAGATCGACAACGTCAAGTTAATTTATGCGACAACCAACCTCACAAATTTGCATATTTGAGAATTTCTCAAGTTAATTAGATAATTTCTCATTAATCTAAAAAAAGCAGGAGAGGAGGACAGAGACAGGGATCAAGCTTTTGCATTTGGTTACTGTTAATTAATTCACTTTTTTTTTTTTTGGTCGAATTCCGTAAACTTTTGTAGAGGAAGAAGAAGTGAAGAAACCCCGAACCCACTCAATGAACCCACTCAATTATTCAATTAGCCTAGAAAATCAGTTTCGATTGAGGATTGAATCGAAACTTAGAAATTATTTACCCAATTAGATTTTCTATTTTTTTACTCAAACCGACCGGATTTTAGACTCCCAGTCGGGGGTATATATTTCAGGGATTTCAACATTCATTGATTCCTCCATTGATATCGGTCCAAAGCTTCGTTTTATAACGTTTTAGTCTTTGAATATTAGAGTGTCTGGTTAGCCATTAAAAAAATAATTAAATTTGGTGTTAATAAATTCATTTTAAAAGAAGAGTTCAATGGTTTTATTTTTTTTAAAAAAATTGATTTGATATTAATTTTTAAACTAAATGATGTTTTAGAATTGAAAATATCTTTATCAAGATACTAGAAAGATATCAAAACGGTAACACTGCCTGCAAAACCTAACCTAGTTTCCTGGTGCTAACAAAAGCACAACCATTATTTTCCCTTCTGCTGTTTTTTTTGACTTCTTCAGGAACACAAACTCCAAGATATCGAGCTGGAATGGAAGGCGGGGGCACCAAAATGCATCAAGCACGTTACCTTACCAGGCTGGAGGGAGTGATTGGTCACAGATAATTATTAACAAACCAGTAATTGACAGCTGTAGGCGATCACTTTAGTAGTGGTGAGGTGACCATCACATGACCAGTAGGACCCTTCGCTCTAAATAATTTCATTACCTTTCGGATCATGAGTCGACCAAACGATACGTACAGTACCTGTTCTTCTTTCCCGGTTTTTTTCTTCCTCTAATATTTTATTTTACAGCAGGAAAACAAAATGACAGGAACATAGAGACAGATTACACGCTACAGTCATGTAGATGCATAAAAGAAGAAGAAATCAAAGAGGAAAATGTGTTTGTAAGTAGGCTGTGTTTGTTTTCCGGAAAGTGGTTTCCGGGAAATCACTTTCTAAACTTTCCTGTGTTTGTTTGCCATTAGAAAAGTTGGTCAACGGAAAACACTTTTCAGTCAAAGGAAAATTTGGCTTGGTTTTCAGGAAAGTGTTTTCCTGAAAAATTTGGGCGGAAAACACTTTCTGGAAGTTGTGAAAAATTTAGAAATGTCATTATTTACTGATTATATTAAATTTGATCCTCAAACTTTTGATTGCTATATATAATTTGTTTTGTATATTTATTTTTCAATTCCATCTCTTAAAATTTAATTTTTACATTAATTTTGGTCCTTATTTTTATAATTGCTATTTGCTTTTTTCTTATCATTTTTTTATTGAAATTTTTTATCTATCAAATTTGGTCCTTATTCTTTTATTGTTACTTATTTTTTTTGAAATAATTTATGAAATGTTAATTATTATTATTTTAATTTATTCACCTTTTATTTTTTTAATTTTTTTTTAGATTTGATCTCTATTATTTTGATTATTATTTATTTTATTTGAGATAATTTATAAAATTATTTTTTTTTCAATTTCATTCTCATTCAACTTTTTAATTTGTAAGATTTGTTCCTCATTATTTTAATAAACTTGAGAAAAATAAAACATTAATAAGTTATTTTCCAGCTTATTTTCCATGACATAACCAAATACTGGAAAGTATTTTCCAACTTATTTTCCATTACACTACCAAACATCGGAAAATACTTTCCTGGAATTCACTTTTCCCGGAATTCACTTTCCCCGGAATTCACTTTCAAAAGGAAACTACTTTCCAGCCAACAAACAGGGCCGTAATGTATTTTTGTGGTGCACCGACGAGCCTTAATTAGCCAGTTGGGAATGATCAGAGTAGGACAACACTCATGCAAGAACAGGAGATCACTTGGTCGCATTTCACAGGACTCCAGTCTTTCCTTTTTCCTTCTCATCATTTCACACAAAAGAAGAAGCAAACGACAATTTCTGTATTCATCAGGACAAAAAAGGGTAACATCTCCTGGGATGACTGAGAAAGGCTTGTCTTTCACCAAAAGACAACAAACCTTATGAATGACACCATGAGCGGAAAGAGTGCACCTACAAAATATCAAGCTCATGATATATTATGAGCCCTAAGTTATCTTACACCTCATTAATAACGTCTCTGTCCGATGAGAGAAATCATGGCTAGTTTTTGGAGCACATCTTCTTCATGGACATCAGTACAAGGTAATAAATTAAAACACATCACGAAGAATTAAGGAGACTATATATATATATATATATATATATATATATATATATAGTCAATTTCATAAAGTATTCTTAAAGACTTCTTCTTCCTACAGCCACACAAGTTCCATCCATATTCAATACCTAGACTTCTTCTTCAATTCCTACACTGCTAACCTGTTTGCACTAGAGACTGGTTCCTTCCTGTTGGGACCCCACTTGTTGAACTCGCAAGGTTTGCCTTATAAACATTAAACAGTAGTGCTTCAAAGGTTGGATTTCGCCGGCATTGATGTAACGTCTGTCAAATAACCAATAGCTTAACTAGGAAAGATACGACGAATAGTTTTGTATTGCTCTGAAATATTCTTTTCTAAGTTCAGGTTAATACTATTTTATATTTAATTTTTATTAATTAAAATAAAAATGACAAGATTTGAAGTGATGATTGTTAGATTAATAAAGCTTTAATATAATATTAAAAAATCAATTTAAAAAACCCATTACTTAAACTTTTAGATAAGGTGTAAGATATATAATTTATATAATTAATACGTTACTTTTCATTATTGCAGTACTAATAAGCAGACAATAGCTGAAAATTAATTAAGCAAGTATTCAATATTTAGAGCACGTAAATCTTCAGTATTCAACTAGTACTAAATAATCATTCGTACTCCATTTTTTTACTTGCCGCAACGACGTAAATTAATAACGTAAAATCATGTACGAATTAATTTGCCTTCAGAGCTGACAAGCTCAGGCCGACAAAAAAATCTATTGCAATATTAAAATGTGTTTTGCTCTTTTAATTTATTTATTTTTTGTCAATGTAAATATTGATGTTGATTTTTAATTGATAATGTTAATTAATAATAGTAGTAGGATACTCTAAATTGACATCTGGATATAATTTTTAAAGTGATCAAAATTGATAAGGCTTTCCTAGTGCCCGAGCATGCATGTCTTTGACTAGTGAGACGCCTTTCTTTGCATCATCTTCCACACCATTTTCCCACGCCATGCACACACTACTATATTTTCTAGTGATATATTGTCGGTTGGATTTTTTTTTAAATATATATAAAATAAATATTAAGAACATGAAATTTTTTTGAACGGTTTTATTAGACCTGATTAAGTGAGTTTATTTTGAAACCTTTCAACTCAACTATTTATCTAATTTAAGTTTTTAATTAAACTATATAAGAATTAACTCGATTTAAATTGATTGATTGCATAAATCCATATGCAACCTTTATGATCAATAAAAGCATAGCTTAGCTTTTAAAAAAACTTTAAGATAATAGTTTTTTAAAAATATTGAGACAATGATGATTGAATCGACTTCGCCTCCCGAGACCGGGTCATGGATCGTATTGGGTTTAATAATTTTTTTCTTTAATTATATAATAAAAATAGATCCTCATAAAATTGAGCAATAACCTAAAAATATATATTTATTTGAGATAATTATCCCTAGAAAGCAAAAAAAATCAATAATGCATTTCATTTCCCAACCAATCCAATATTAAATGATGAAATAAAAAAAATAAAATAAAAGACAAAAAAAAACATATCTTATCGGTGGGTAAACTCGTTAAACCTATGAATTGGGTAAGCCGAGCTGTACATCAAACTTGTGAACTGAGTTATGGACTCCACCGGGATTATGATTTGTTTTTTTTCAAAACTATTTTTATTTAATTTTATGATAACAAAAATAGATGATTGCGAAATCAAACTCCAACCCAATACCGAGATTTTTTTAGATCGTGATAACCTCATAAAAGGCGAAATAAAATCAATTATAAAACTGAATTCCCAATTAACCAAGTATCTAAAAATGAAAAAAAAAACTAATTTTAAAAAGTTAAACTTGCCAGACATGTGAACTAAGTCAATCAGTCAAACCTATGAATAGGTTCATGAACTTTATAAAGTTTAATAACATAACTTTTTTCTTAAACTATTTTTTTTTTTTACTATATGAGAAAAAAACTAGACAACAAAATAGCCAAGTTCAATTAAAAATAGACACTCCACCAAACGCGTAAATCAGGACAACCTGAGTTATCCTCGATCGCAAACCCGCAAACCATGTTAATCTTATAAAAAGAAACAAATTATGAAGTCAAATTCTCAACCATCCCAATATTAAAAGAAGAAATTGATAAGCAAAACTTTGAGGAAAAAAATCATAAAAAACTTCAAAAACAAAAAGAAAAGGGAAAAAAAGCAAAACATTATGGATTACTATTATCATACATAGTGCAATGTGTGTGAGTGAACAATGGTTTCCTTACACCATTTAATTTTTGTTACTTTATAAAGTTTAATAATATGACCTTTCTCTAAATTTTGTTTTTTAACATTATGAAAAAAATAATAAAAAAAGTCGAGTTCATTTAAAAAAGAAGAAGAAAAAACAACCCATTAAACTTGTAAACCGGAGCAACTTAAGTTACCTTAGCAAACCTACAACCATACTAACCTTATATAAAGGCAAAATAAAAGGAAGCAAATTACGAAGTTAAATTATGAATAATCTCAATTTTAAAAGATGAAATTGATAAAAATAGATTTGAAAAAAAATTCACAATAAAAATTCAAAAATAAAAAAATAAAAAATAAAAAAGAAAGCAAAACATTACTGTATTACTATTGTAATACAATACAATGAGTGTTGGGTAAACAGTGGTTCCTCCCACATCCTTTAATTTTTGTTACTTCATAAAGTTTAATAACATGATTTTTCTCTAAAATTATTTTCTTAACAATATGAAAAAAAAATATAAAAAAGCCAAGTTTAATTTTAAAAAAACCCCCCACCAAATTCATAAATTGAGACAACTTGAGTTACAATGACAAATCTGCAAACCTTATAGAAAGACAAAATAAAAAAATACAAAATTAAATTCTCAACCATATCAATATTAAAAAATAAAATTGACAAAAATAATTTTGAAAAAAAATCATAACAAAAAAATATAAAAAGAAATGGAAAAGAAAAAAAAACCTTGTGTTTAAGAAGAAGAAAAAAATAAGAGAAAATATTGTAACAATTCATAAAGTTACAATAATTTCCCCATGTATTGTATTGTAGCTTTTCTTGTAATAATATTACCTTATGGAAAAAGAAAACAGATTTTATTTTAAAGACACCAATAAGAAAAATTTAAGCAACGAAAGAAGGACCTGTCTGGTTTGATTCGATGAAGCCCAGATATCTTGAATTGGGCCTTATTGGAATATATGGGCTCAAATAAAAATTATACTATGTAGTAGGGAAGCCCACTTTATGCCTATGTAAATAGTTCTTTCTTTTCTGAACGAATGAGAGCAGATTTTGTCAATTTAATTTAGATAACAGTAAGGAATTGACCTAAACCTCACCGATATATTTTCCCTTTATGATTAGAAAGTTATCCACTATGCTGCTTCATCTCACTACTTGTTGATAATTATGCTGAAAAATCCATATAAAAGCTATTAACCCTTTAAAAGTTTTTATTAACAATTAGACTGGGTGGTCAAATTTTAATTTTTTTTAAAAATTACTTTTTTATCTTTCCGGATTGTTTTAATGTGTTAATAAAAAAATTAAATTTAAAAAAATAAAAAAAAACATATTAGAAAAGATGGGTGTATTACTATTGTAATAAAAATGGGTGTATTACAAAACAAACTTATTTTTTTTGTCATAAAACAAATATTACCTTGGCAAACCCATAAACCACACTAATCTCATATAAAGACAAAATAAAATGAGCAAATTAAAAAAATAAATTCTCAATAATCTTAATTTTAAAATATAAAATCGATAAAAATAGATTTGAAAAAAAATCCATAGCAAAAATTCAAAAAAAAAAAAGCAAAATATCATGTATTACTTTTATAATATAGTGCAATAGTGTTGAGTGAATAGTAGTTTCCTCCACTTCCTTTAATTTTTGTTACTTTATAAAATTTAATAATATGATTTTTTTTAAAATTATTTTTTTAACAATATGAGAAAAAAAAAAATGATAAAAAACAAAGTTTAATTAAAAAAAACCCACCAAATCTATAAATTAAGACAACTTGAGTTACCTTAGCAAACTTATAAAACATTCTAATCTCTTCAAAAAAAATTACAAAATAAATTTTCAACCATCTCATTATTAAAATAAATTAATAAAAAAATCATAATAAACTACCGCATTCTCAAAATAAAAAATCTTCCATTGCCGTCGTCGACGAGGAACTTACCATTTTTGCATTGGTGATGGTGATTTTACAAAGAAAAGAGGCGCGCAATAAGGGAAAGACATTTATTGGAGTTCGCAGTAGTATTAGGCTTATTTCTCCATCATTAATTAAATAAAAAAATAAAAATTAACAGTAACTTATTCTACACGGTACCGTTTGAAGCCAAGGAAAGAAATGGAGCGGTGGCGGAGAGATTGCTTGAAGAGGAAGGGCAAGCGGGCAGCGAGGAACAATCCACTAATAAAATCCACACACAAAAATAGTTCAAACTTTTTCGATGCCTTACTTTGCCTAAGCACAACTGAGGCTGGCGTTAGCCCTTACGTGCCCTCCCATAGCACCTTCTTTCCAATAATACCGTACGCCAAGAATCTCTCCACGCCTTAATATATTCCTTGATTCACCTTGCAGGAAGTGGAAACCTTGCTCTGCTGCCACCGTCCAAAACTATTCCGATCCTAGCTAGCTTCCTCTATGTGAGGTCTTTTTAAATTAATATGGATTTAGATTGAGAAAGTCAATATTTAATTAAACAAGAGAAAGTTATCACTATTCAAGTTGTTATTACACTACAAATATTGTAAATCTTTTTAGCTAAGCTAATTCAGAAGTTTGATTGGCAACATGCATGTATTCTGTTTCTTGTAATGTTTGCATTGCGATGAGACAAGTTTTGTTAATTGTTTTTACTCTAATTACACTTGGTTAAGTGTTGTAGCTTATGTGTTTTGTGATTTTGTTAATTAGATGTGCAATCCCTTAACATTTTGGTAATTAGTACATCAAGAAGAACTTAACTGATCAAGCTCTAACCTGTTTTCTTTAAGTTTTATTTTATTATTTATAGTTAACCTCTTTGTCAAAGCATATCAAATTAGTAACATCTTCAATATACTTAAACTATATTAATGTGACGAAATATACATATATAATAATAATAATAATAATAATAATAATAAATGGGCTAGTAGTTTTACTTAATGGGTTATACTCATACTGTATTATGAAATAGCTTTTTTTTCTTGCTACTTGCTTGTATATGAACAAATTAGTTTTTCCAAATGAAATGGGCTAACAGGCAATAATGGTTTTTAACTTAAGTTTGATTTGGTTTATTACAGGTCTTTAAAATAACTTCTCAACATGGTAGCATTCTAAATAATGATCCTTCAACTGTCCAATCATTTTAACCTTTAATTTCTAGTTCAATATCAAGTGGTATAAGAGGAAATATAGATTTGGCATGGGGTCATTGCAAAGAGGTTTCTGAACTTAGTGTGTGATATAAAAAAAATTAGCATGCTATATTGTGCCAAAGCTTTTACGAGTGGAGACATTAATCGATTTAAGCAACATTTAGCTGGAAATAAAGAAGTGGAACAATGCCGCAAATGTCCTTTGGATGTTCATCATCAAATTATTTTGAATCTTCAGGTGAATGTTGAAAAGAAAAGGAGAGTTAGAGAAATGAAAGCAAATTACAATCAATATAGCGCAAAATAAAAAAAAAAGGTATAAATAGAGGATGATTAGATAATTAGAAGATGATGATGGTGATGATGGTGATGATGCAGAAGCTGATGGTAAGAAGTAGATGTTACCACAGAAGGATGCCCAAAAAAAGAAGTAAAATCACTAGTATTGTTAAACAATCGATTGCAAGTTGTGGAAAACAAAAAGAAAATGCAACATTAAGGGCGTATTTTATGCCAAGAACAACTTATGATGCTCAAAAGTCTCTCCAAAGTTGTTGGAAAAAAAAAGTTGTCGAATAGTGTGATCTTGATATGATAATAAAATGGATGATTGATGCATGTGTGTCATTTAATGTTGTTAACTCCATTTACTATCAATATGCCATAGATGTTGTAACAACCATGAGTCTTTGTTATAAATGACCAAATTTTCATGCTTTTCGTGGTTATTACTTGGCAAAAACAGTTGATGAAGTGAAGATTTATGTTGAGAGTTGTCGAGAAACTTGAAAGAAAACCGGTTGTACATTGATGACTGATGGATGGACAAATAAAAAAAGAGAATTTTAATTAATTTCTTAGTATATTCTCCTAAAGGAACTGTTTTTTTTAACAGTAGATGCATCGGAGGCCTAAAAAACTATTGTGTTATTACATAAGTTGTTTAGAGATGTTGTTTTGTTTGTTAGGCTTGAAAATATCGTGCATATGATGACTGGTAATGCTTTTAATTATATTGTTGTTGGCAAGTTGTTGGTGGAAGAATTTCCTTCAATATTTTGGTCTCCTTCTGCTACTCATTACATCAACCTTATGCTCCAAGATGTTGGTAGGCTACAGTCAATTTGTTTTGTTGTTGATCATGCTTCCAGTATTACAAAGTATATTTATAATCATTGATATCCATTGTATTTGATGAGAAAGTTCATTGGAGGGAAATAAACACTTCGGTCAACTCCTACTTGCTTTGCTATTAATTTCATTGCTTTGCAAAACATTTTAGTACATGAAGACAATTTAAGAGCTATGGTGATATCTAGAGAATGAGTCTTCTCTACTAATGCTAAAGATAATAAAGGAAAAAGGTTTGTTGATAATGTGTTGAACTCTATGTTTTAGGAAGAATGTGCATCAATTATAAGAATAACCGAACCAATAGTTCGAGTTCTAAAAATTATTGATAGTGATGATAGACCTTCTATGAGATATTTATATGAGGCTATCCATTCTGCAAAGGAAGAAATATTGAAAAGATTTCAAAAGAAAAGGGCTAAGGTCCAACCTTTCCTAAACATCATTAACAATAGGTGGGTTGGATAATTGTATAGGAAGCTTTATGCAGTGGGATTTTGGTTGAATTCTCAGTTTCAATATGATGTAAATCTAATGGATAGATATACAAACAAAATTTTCAGACTTTTAAATATTGTTGAGAAGTATGCAAATGGAAATGCAACTCTGCTAAGCAAGCTTACAAGTGAAATGAAGTTGTTGAGGAATGCAAAACATGACTTTGGTAGAGTGTCCATAAGAAATGATCGCACATTTTTACCTTTAGGTATATTATTATATTTATATTCAAAGAAATTTAAAAATATTATCTTGACATAATCTCTTTTATTAATTTTGTATATAGATGAATGATGAGTGACATATGAAACTTGTGCTCCAAATCTCCAAAAGCTGACTATATGAGTTTTAAACTTGTAGTTCTTTGAGATGTGATAGGAATTGAAGTGTTTTTTAGCACATCCACTCTAAGAAGAGAAATCGATTGGAGCATCACATACTCAATAACCTAGTTCACATCCATTATAATTTGAGATTGAAACAAAAGTATTTTTTTTTTCTAATTCTTCAAAAGTTATTTTATATTATTAAGTAGCATCATTAATACTTATATTGTGTACCTTCACTTTGATTTTGTAGGAATTATTGGAAATGATGGAATTATAATCCAATTAATTTTGAGGCATTTTCCTGATACTGGAAATTGGATAGTAGAAGATAATCCATCATCTTTGACAACCGAAAAAATAGAAATCTATCACCGTGATTTATCAACCATGGCTATTCATGATACTTTAAATGAAGGTAATGGAAGATTTGATCCTTTAGTTATTAGTTTGTTTCAAAATTAATTATTGTTCAACATGTAATGTTTATTGGTTAATTATGTTTCAATTGTAAATTTGATAAATATAAATGAGATTGAAGATGACTGTGATAATGAAGAAACATAGGAGCATGGTGATGTTTCTATAGGCATTAATGATGTTGGCTCAATTCCATTGACATTTGATTCAAATTTTGTTCCTATGGACACTGAAGAACTTAATGCCTACATTCAAGAAAGTAAATATGTTAATGTGTTAGAAAAAGTATGGTCATTCGAATGAGATCTTGTACTTTACCATTCTTTTTTTTTAATTCTACTGGTATTAAGTGTTTAACATATTCTAAAATCTTTTTTAATTCCAATAGAGTTTAAATGTTGTTATCTTATATCTTCTATGTTAAATTATTTATCTCTAGAACAACTTGTTATTTTATTATCCTTGCCTTTAAATATTTTCTTATATTTAAAACAATTATGTTAAAGGCTTGTTTATTTGAGAACAAATGAACAGATTAATATGTTGATGCTAATTAATTAAGCTAGCAATATGATATATTTTTTTTATATCCTAGCTAAATTTTATTTCAAAACAACCATAGTAATACATTTAATGAAGAGGGGAATCACTTTCCTTTTAACATACCCAGTGCTAGCCCAATAGGACTTGACCTATCACCAACCTACTAGAAAGGCATATAGTATATTCATTAAATGTATATTCAATAGTGATCTATCACCATAAAAAACACTTATCTCTTAATCAGTCTCTAGAACCAATAAAGGTAAAGAAATGAGCCGAATTACCTTTCTCCCTGTGTAAAGTCCTGTGACTATATAAAGAACAAGAAGGTGAAAGGGTCATGGATGATCTTTTTCACCTTCTTCTCTTACATATCTTTCCTTTTCTCTTCACTTGGTTTTTCCTACTTTTATACATCCCTTGATCCCTCGTACTCTATCTTATTAAAGGAGATTTGTTTTGTAGGTATATCTACGTACCACTTTCTTCATTTCCAATCAACTTTCATTCAATTCTGTTGTGTAAAGGGTCCCCGTATTTTTGGAGTTTCATGAGTTGATCAATAATGATTTAACATTATGTCATATATGGCCAACGTGATTTTTGGGTCACTTTCCATCTAAAAAGTTTTCAGTGTACAATGCGAATGTGAAGTAGGTGTGGGTTCACTCAACATGAAGTCTCTACTTAATTAGTGTCTAATGTAATGTCATTAGTCTAGAGGCCATTCCATCAGCACATAAAGCAAAAGGTCAACAATCCTAATTTCTTAAAAATGTTTGTTATATATCTCCACCTTCAGTTTTCAAGATTATTGCCCTTGTATTCGAGAAATGATTCGTTGCTTAATGAACAGTTACTAATTCCTGAATTTAGCAGTACTCCTTGTCTCGATCCTGCGCGCAGAAAGATAAGTGCACTAAAACAAGTGAAGCAAACGAAAATTAACTAATAAAACTAACAAAACATAAGCAAGAAAGGCGAGAGAAAAAAGGGAGGGAAGCGGGAATTCTATGATTCCAGGCTTACAAACCAATCCTCCAGAAAGAATCGCTTAGAAAAAGTAATAGGTTTGTTTCAAAGCCAACCGAATCTCACTAGTTTCCTCGCCTCCTCATACTTGCATTCTTTCTTTTATATTCTCTCTGTGTTTGTATCCATATGTATTTCTTCTTTTAATAAGTCTATTATAACTTTCATGTTTGGAAAGCGCAAGACTGGCAAGCAAAGAAATTCACGTAACTGTCCACGAGTTATAGCTCTAATTACAGGAAAAAAAACCCTCTCCTTCTCCTTCTCCCTTGACAACATTCATTACTACCTTTTTAATACAAGATTAACTCCAACTCTCCTACCTTGTTAGCTTTCCTCCTAACCTCTGTCTGTCTGTCTCTCTCTCTAACTGTGTGTGTGTGTTCCTCTTGGATCATTAAATTAATGATGATGGGTTCTCAAGATCAAACGATGGGGTCTAAGGAGCTAAAACAAATCATTAAAGGCAAGTGTACCAAGAGACCAAGGCCATCTTTGCCGCTAAAGTTAGCCATGAAATCTTCTAGCTCACTAGCGTTGGAGAGAGTGGAGG